>CM046880.1:215482602-215489243 GCA_025667525.1 Glebionis coronaria | reverse complement strand
GTATTTGTATATTTTAAAAAATCTGTATTTATAAATAGTACTACGTAATAATGTTAATAATTAAAAATAATAATAATAATAAAAAATATAATGATGATAATTAAATATATTAATAATAATAATAATAATTAAATATAATAATAATTATTAATATTTGTATTATCAAAATCATTATTAACAAAAAGTTAATATTTATACATTATTATTTTTTTAATAAAATATATATAATTGTATTAATTAAATATATAAATGATAATATCAATAAAATAATAATTATTATATTAAAAATATTAATAAAATAATTATTGTATATATAAAAATAAGAATAATTAAATTTTTAAATAATAAATTAATTGTTAATAAAACATTAGTATCAAAAAATAAAAAACTTTTATCTTTAAAGTATAATTATTATTAAAATAATATTATTATACAAATAAAATATTTAAAATATTATTAAAAACTCTAATATTAAAAAAATAATATATAAGATTAAAAAAATTATTCATACGAAAAAAATTATTAATAATAAAAAATTTATTATATATTATAAATATAATGATTTAATAATATTGATTAAATATAAGAATTAATAAATTAGTTATTATTATAAATTACTATATATTAATAATAATAAATATTATTCATTTAGTATTAGTAATGTTACTATTATTTTTTATTGTTATTATTTTATTATTATTTTTAGTTGTAATTATATTTATTTTTTTATGTATTTAGTATTATTTTTGTTATTATTTATTTTTATTATTAATTTTTATTAATTATTAATTATTTTATTATTATTATTTTATTATTATTTAAAAATATTTTTTATTATTTATTTTAATTTATTATTATTATTTTAATTTATTACTTATTATTATTTATTATTTTATTATAATAATTATTATTTGTTTATTTAATTTTATTATATGTTATTTTAAATATTATTTTCAATTAATTTTTCAAATTTTATATAAAAGTTGAATCACATTACGTTGGATGTTAAACCAAACACATTTATAAGTTTTAGTCAATTACAATTACAACACATTACATTACACTACATTCCATTTCATTAAATTACAATTCATTCCAAAGATTACAATTCGTTTAAAAACATTCTGTGAACCAAACAACCCCTCAAAGGTCACAGACATGTAATGAAAAAAGAATTTATGCAAACACAGTAGATAAGTTTATAAGTAATACTAAAAAGAATATATATATATATATATATATATATATATATATATATATATATATATATATATATATATATATATATATATATATATATATATATATATATATATATGTAAAGATACAAAAAAGGGTTGTGCATAGATAACTTGCAGTTGAACAAATGCAAGGTTTATGTTGTCAAAATTAGCTGGCTAATGGTCCAATGCTTGCTGCGAAAGCCTTCTTATAAACCACTTAACGCATGAACTATAATCTCCAAATGAGTATTTCCTGCGTAGAAGTGTTACCTAAGATATCAAGCAAATAGATAGAAACATGTCTTACGCACACTTTTACTTCATTTTGAACAGTTAAATATGTTGAGCATTGCCCAAAATTATTGAGCGCATACTGTAAACTTGCAAGGAAATGCACACATGTTAGGAAACTATAAGACTATAAAAATCATCAAGAATAAAAAGTATATAAAAGAAAAAGAAACTACCATAAGATAGGCTAAAATGTTCCGAAGTAACTACGTCATACACTTTCTCATGTCACTACACTTATATGTGCATCATATCAGCAATAAAAGTATATATAAATATTGTACTAATTATAAGATTGAAATGTCTCAAACTCACTGACAAGAGTAAGCAAGGAAAATGATTCAAATCACTAAAGAAATGATGCACAGTATCTATAACAAAGCAATTAAAGTTGTATTAAAAAAGCCATCTCTTACAGATCATTCATATAGACTCGTCCTAACAATATCCTTACTCAAATAGGAACCTCATCGAAAATAAAAAATAAACACACACATATTAAAGTTGCACATGATCCTTCATATTCACTAAGAGATAATGTCTTATATACTCAAAACAGACAATCATAAACATCAAAGATCTACAGGGCAGGACAGGGGGACTGGATAACATTTCTAAGTCCCTTTTTTAATGTAGTTTTGGAATTTTTCAAGAACTTAAACCGAGAAAGTTGAAACTTAGCACGAGTTTACATAGGAAAGTGGTGATCTTTGATTCATTAACCTCCAGTTGATCAACTCAATTGTGGTTATCAAGATAGAGCCCAAGGCTCCATCAATGACCTACTGATTCATAATGAGGGATGCAGCAAGTTCAGACCTCAAAAGTGCTTCTATTACTTCTAAGTCCTTTTTTATGATGTTGTTTTGGAAATTTTCAAGAACTTAAAGCGACAAAGTTGAAAATTAGTACGGGTGCATAGGAAAGTGGAGATCTTTGATTCATTAACCTGCAATTGATCAAATCAATTGTTGTGATCCAGATGAACACCTCCACCCCATCAATGACCTGCTGCTTCATAGTAAGGGGTGGAGTAAGTTTAGAGCTCAAAAGTGCTTCTATTTGTCATCTTTTTTTTGGGGGTAAAGGGGTTTTAGACCCCGGGTAAAATATATTACTCCAAAAAATGTTTAAGTACAAAAGATATAGGTGAAGTCCTATATCAAAGCCCGTTACATAGGAAACAACCAAGCTAGAACATAGCTAAAAACCCAACCCCTTAGATAAGAGACCAGACTCCCTTATGACAACCAAAAAACAACCAAAAAACATATGTCTACTTCCTACCACTAGAACGAATTTGAAGATCGCGAAAATCTTGAATTTGGCCAGGCAAATCCCGAATCTGGTCCGCATAATCATCATCATAAACATCAAATTCATCCTCAAGTGGGTGTCCACCTCCAACCGACGACATGTAAGCCTTATAATCCTCCGTAGAAGCGAAAACTTCTTCCTCATCCGAATCACTGATATTTGCAAGATCTAAATGTTCAAAAGAGCGTTTAGGCTCACTTGAAGAAGCCGAAGCCTCGATAGCAGCCTCTTTACCCTTTGTCGCAACATGTGTAGATGAAATATCTTTGCTTACAGTCGTCGGTGCTTCTTGATCTTTCTTCTCTACCTCTACCTTATCAGTCACATCCAAAACCGAATCCTCATCCCTAAGTTTATCAAACGAATTCTTTAATTCCAACATATTCAAACCATCATTTATGTACTTTTTATCTCCATTGTTGCCCGAATTATTAGCCTTAGACGATGATGGTTTAGAAGGTTTAATAACCCAAGCAGACCTAGGGTTAGTAATTCGAAGACCTTCTATATGACGTGATCCTTGTTGATTGTTCCTCCTCTTGACTTCCACAAACTCATTACCTTTACTCTTGGTAACAACCGGTTTACGAGGGCATTCCGCATCACAATGACAAAAAATCTTACAGTTGGCACACCGGGGTGGCTTCCATTCATATTCAACCTTAATAGTCTCAAATTCATGCCCCGCCTCATCTTTTATCAGAACTGCCACAACAAATGAATCAACAAGAGCACAATCTACACTCACCTCAATAAGAGCCCGCGCATACGAACACCGACCCCATGAATTAACACACATATCAGCAGTATGAGCATCCAACATAATAGGTCGACCGACCTTAGTGGCAATCAAACTCAGCCCGATCTAAGAATATGCAACAATAGGAACATCAAGCAGTTTGACCCACACCGGCACCTTAGTAATATCCTCTTTAATCAGCTTTTTTTGTTGGATTCCAAATATTAAGCATAATAGGTGTAGACCTAATACGCCATGGACCATAGCTAGCAACCGCTCCATACCGTCCCTAGTAGAGAATTGAAAGAAGAAAAAGCCATGGTGAAACATGGTTCTTTGAAGACCATAACGCGCCCATGCGTTTTTAACATAACTCTCCACTATAGGAAATGCATGCCTTCTCCCAACAAAATGCCCATACAACATGTTATCAAACTTTTATGCCTTCTCATCAACCACAACTTTAGGTAATGCAATATCAGCTCCCGATATCACTTCATCATTAACACATGAAGCAATATTCACTTTTAAGGCACCTTCAATCTTTGCAGCTATAGAGACAGAAGAGTTAGCAACACTTGACTCCCCCTCCTTTGCAATCGTAACATTAATAGTAGGCTGAACACCCTTATCAATCACGTTCCCAATATTTTTAAGAATAGATTTCAATGGTTTATCCTTGGGATTATGAAGCTCGGACAATGCATGACCAGCTGACTGATCTTGAGTAACAGCCCCACGTCGAGAAATAAGGGTTCTGCCCTTACTCTTAACAATCTTACCATCAATATTCCTAATCCTCTTCGCCAAATCCTGCACATCAGTCGACGGTATAGTGTTAACATCCTTAACCACACGCGGACTGTTGAGGAATCCCTTTTCCATCTCTCTCAGTAACCCACACCCAAATAACTACCAATCAAATAACAGTAAACCCTAAACGACTTACTCAGCAACGACCACACAACCACAACCCAAAAACCCTAGAACGATTAGAACATTAAGCACCAATACCACCCGAACGAACCTAAAACAAACCCCAACGGTTTGCACTGTTCGTCGTCCCACCCAGACCGAAATCAAAAATAAGACCACCACAAAGGCAGTAGACAAGATGAACTCTGATTTCAATAAGGTAACCAAAGACCAGCGACCAAAGATGAATAAATTAAATATAAGCTGGATAAGAAAAAACAAACCCTAGCGATTACAAAATAGGAGATGAACCGTCACACAGATCTGAGCAAAACCTAACCCTAATCCGTCGTCCTTAATAATTAATCTAGTGAATCAAAATATCACCCTCACGATTCAAACCCTAACTATCAGGAAGTCATATGAAAAACGAAACCTTAGATAGCTGTGCTCGAAAACAAAGAATGAATACCCTGACCCAAACGAATGATCAATAAGGAAGAGAGGAACGAATTACATACTGATCAGAAAAGGGTGGCCGGAATCGCTCGGGAGAGAGAGAGAAAACATTAGGGTACTGCCAAAGGGAGAATTCTATTTGTCATCTAAACTGTAAAAAATACATCATTTAACACTGCCCTCTAACACATGTATCCAAACAACCCAATTTATGTTATTCAAACAACATATTAAAGCTGTAAAAACAACATACAAACCTCTAAAGCCAGGTGCCCAAACAGTGCTATTTCAACTACCAATCCACAAACTAACTCCTGTAAGAAACACCTAATGACAATCGCAAGTGTATGTGTGCCAAAAGAAACTATAGTTTCTTGTCAATTTGCATCCTTATTACTCCTTTTAATAATGCAACTTTTGGTTACATTGATAAGATACACTGAGTTATGATGTCTCCCCTATATTCCTAACAATATACTCGTGCCATTCAGATTTTAAAATGATGATAGGTTAATATTTGTAGTCGCTACTAAAATCCATTACTATTCCTACTATTACATAAAATGCTTTAGAGCTATAAAGAAAACTACAAATTTTCATCTAAAACCAACAAAGTGGTATGTAGAATAATTAGCCATTAATCAATTTAATTATGGATTTTCAGTATAAGTCGATAGATGGCTCTTACCGAAAAAGAAACAGAAGTGGCTCAAGAATCGACACTTTCCCCAACAAAAATGTTTTTGTTTATGTGAAGGGATGTTTTGTTGCAGTAAGGGTGTGTTTGGATGGATGTTGTAAAAGTGTTTGATTGTACCACGTCCTAAAGTTCAAGCATTATCCGCTTCAGATGCACGTTGGAACATTCACTAAACTGTACTTTTGATGCGTTAAACCTCCTTTATTAAAATTTCAAAATAGTCGACCGTCAAGACAATACTCCGTATCACTTTTATGCTCATTTAACTATAACTGAATTTAAAGGAAGTGTTTTGGGTCAACGTGGCTAGATCCATTTCGAACTGTACTTAAGAATCGCTATTTTGACATGTTTTATCTTTAGGCAAACTATCCTAACTCGCCCATGTTTCCACTTCTATAGCTAAAACCAATAATAAAATGAAAATCATTACCATTCTTTTTTTTTTGGTAAAGGGTTGCCCCGGTAAATATATTAACCAAAAAAACGTTGAAGTACAAAGGAATGTGGCTAAGATACCACATTAACCGCAAGCTACATGCAGCTTGTTAACAAAAGGAAATGAAACACCAAAACCTAATACATACTTCTACTAATAGATATAAATGCAACATTAGCAAATGCCAACAAGAAAAATTCTTGAAACCATGCGACCAACTCACCATACCAGCAACAACATAAAGAGAGAAAAAGATCCAAGTAAGGCCGCCTCCTTAAAAAACCTTTACGAGCAAAACCCAATGGGAAAAACCCCGCAAAGGGAAAAAGAGTACGGCCCTTACCCAGTACTCCCATCAGAATCAATACACACATTAGGGATTTTCCAATCTTCAAGAATCACTAGAGACACTGAAGAAATCTTCTTGAATTTAAAAGTCAGAAGCTTGAGCCGAACCGTATCACAAACTAAAGTCACAAGCTTAGCAACCGTCAAAGACTTCTTGTTAAAAAGCCTATTATTTTGCTCTCTCTAGATGAAGTAGACCGAAGCCGCTAA